>QOVD01006464.1:0-12665 GCA_003521225.1 Tuber microsphaerosporum | reverse complement strand
GGTTGTTCCAACCCTCCATAGTGCATATGATCATTTGGCAATTAATTCACCATCTAGGACTCAACATAGAGTACTAATGCTAGTAACATAATTTAGGCTATAGTTCTGAGCATATCATTCTGCGTGTATCATTCTGAGCGTATCATTCTGAGCGTATCATTCTGAGTGTATCATTCTGCACTTATGGCTCTTAGTGTAGGGCCCTATGTTTCCCATTCTGTGTTCATTATACTAAGCATCATACTGAGAATATGGCTTTGCACGTATTGTTTTATGCGTATGGTTTTGGGTGTATGGTTTTGGGCGTATGGTTTTAAGTGTGTGGTTTGGGGTTATCACTTTGAGCATGGGACCTAAAGGATATCATTTGAAGGATATCATTTGAAGCATAAATGTCAAGTCCGACCATGGGGTTGATTGACCAATATGATTATTGGCTAGTATAAGTTCTTTGCTGGTGATTCAAGTGCGCAACTGGGTGCTTTAAATGAGATAGTAACCTGGTTTTTAATGCCAAATTAGATAGGCTGGCAAATTGCCAGTGGGATCACCCTCGCCGATCTGGGTCTCCTCATTAGGAGCTTATATTGTCCTGATTCTAGAAACCTCGTTGCAAATACTCTGACTCAATAGTAGTAAGGCTAAATGTATTACCAAGAGAAGGCAACTCATCTGAATACATCACAAGAGTAAACCAGTCTATTGAGGTGGGCTATGAATACTGTGCAGTGGAATACTTCTATCCGGACACTAGATCTGTCTGATCTTACATTCTGAATAGACTCGGAGAATTGAATTCTTGGTATTTCATATCTCAGACACAACAAATACTCAAAAAACAAGGTAGTCTTTCTGCTGCTAGAATTTGTTAGCAAATATATGCATACAGGATATACTACTATGAGAGTTCTCACTTGACAGATCTATGACAAGTTCCAACAAAACAGTATTTATAGCCATACCACTGCAGAGTAAAATGCTCAAAGCACTCTGCTTGCAAGTAACTCAACCTTCCTGGCTTATATAAATACCTGATATTCAATTCCCTGATACAAGGGTCTTCTTCTTGAAAGTCGCTGAGAATTCCCATTTCAGGCAATCCACCTTTAACATCAGTGGAGTCAAACTACGGCTCGGTAAAAACCTTCACGAAGCCGGCTCTGAGAGTGAAAATTTCGGCGGTATCGGTTTTGAAAAACTTGGCTTTATTATATGGACAATTTTTAACTAGTTCCACATAACTTTGTGGACACACTTGATCTACTGCACCAAGTAGTATTCATTGGGCACGGGTTAATGCACCAGGTGATACAAATAGGCGACTTTGAACTGGCTTCTGATGAGCACCGATACCAGAAATATCACAACTTAACACACTTCCCTTGCTATGATATGCTTGTTCCATCCTGATCCCCCATTGGTAAACGCCTGCTCGAGCCTACTGTGGCCAGCTGTGGTGAGTGTTCAACAGGAGCCACTTCTCATACTCCTTATGTCTGCAATCTTTTGGGAGTACAGGCAGAACGATTTCGGCATACTCTTCGATGTTCCAGCAAAGCGCATCGGTAATATATTAACCAATTTTGTTGCCATATACAAGTTTCAGCCCCAATCCAAAGAGGACAAACATCGTTGCGAAGTTCTTGTCCAACACAACATAGAAACCCTTTTCACCGACCTCGATTTTGTCAAACTCCTGACCCACCTTCTGAGTACTCTCGACAGGTGCCTCCAATTGGGACAATGGGGGCCAAATCTCCTAGTGGTCTACTGTGAGGAAGACTTCGATTACATTATCTTTTTGAATAATTTAGCATTTGTTAACCTTATTTCAAGCCTTAAGAGTTTATTGGCAAACATACCTGTAATGCTGAAGGTGTGCTTGAACACAGCGTGACCATTTTCTCAAGCTTCCTCAGCTTTCTCCATTAACTTGTTGGAGAGCTTTACCTGATTGGCGAAGAGGTTGTCCAGCTTTAGATCACTGGAGGCGGAGGATCCTTGTTCTTCTTGACGATAGTTCAAAGGAACGTATTCAAGAGGGATAATATCAGTATCCCCAGGAGCATTAACTTTGCGATTTTCTCCTTTAGAATGGTAGGATGGTGACTTCAGCGTTCCTCCTTTGGCTCTCCTCGGTGCGAGCTCGTTGCTGGAATAGAACACAATGTTGGTGTTGAAAATTCGAAATTCCAATCAGGCAGGATGATAAGGAAGAGCTACTGCTCAACATCCAAGCGAAGAAGAGCGTTCAACAGCTTCTCTGAAGTACCTGATATTTGGAGGTTTGTTGTCTGACTGGAGCACAGTCGATCAGGATAGTTGAGATGACTCACGGCTCACGCAAAGGAGATGGCTGAGTGTTCATACAAGGAGATGGCAGAGTACTCAAGCAAGGAGTAATCAAAATACTACGGCCTCTCTTAACTTCTTTCATTTTCTACTTCTATTACCCTACCTTTAGAAATACAATTTCCTCATAGTTTGCCCTTGCCAGGCATTTTTGCCAGACTGCGCTCCTGGTTCGTTTGACCCGCCGTAGCCTATGGTATTATTTTGCGAATAAAGCAAGTGTGATCTCATTGATATTGAAATTTTGATGTTTTAATTTTTGATCGAATGATTTTTCTCTGCGTATGATTTTGGCTGTATGATTTTGGCCGTATGCTTTCAAATAAGCCTCACCCAACTCGCCCAGCCTTGACACTCTTTGAGTTCATAACTATTTTACACCCAATTAATCTAGTTGAAATTGGACTTTTTCTTGGCTTTCCCACAGGTTCCAGTACGCTTTCTGGTTGGAGCTCTAAGGGCAGCATTAACATCTGCGTGTCCTCTTCCCCAGTGTATTCATTGTACTGGAAGTGAATCAGCATTTCTCGCTTGGCCCGCCCCCTCGGAACAACCTTCTTCCTAATGGCTAGCTAAACATTCAATATGGCCAACGTTTTGGTTATCTGGTTAATCCTTACTTTTAAGATCACTCATTGCTTCCACCCAAATCTGCGGCTCCTAATATCCACATCATTCCTCTTTCTAGGTCTCTGCTACAACATAGATGTTCACAGCACTATCCTAAATGCGTTTGTCATTGCTTGATTCTTCAGAGCCTCCCAATTGATCAAGAACTTTGCTGAGTGCCCGTGAAGTGCGTGCATATCGAGATTCAACCAAGCCACTATCAGGGAGTATAGGCCATGGCTCTCTTCCAAATGCCCATCTGCCATCCTGATCAACAAAAGACCATACTGTGTCCTTCTTCTGTGACTAATCATCATCGGTGATACAACCATTATCTGTCGCGGTACTATGCTCCGGCCCATCAGCCCAACAACGGTATTCATCCACTAAAGCTATTTCTTCAAGTTTTTCTGCTTCCCATTCGCTATCATGACCAGTTAGCACCTGTCGTAAATCAGGATGCTGGTGGAATATCACCAGCATTGATGCTTCAATAGTACGGCTTTTCAGTCGCGAGCAATAATACAGAATCACATCTCATGCCATGCTAAACACCGGCTCTACTCCCATACTACCTCCTTGTACTGCGAGAATATCTTTAGCCTTTGAGTTAAATTGGAGAATCTCTCAGCATTCACCTTCCACCACTCCAGTATATTTGCCTTATACAAGATGCCAGCAGGGCTATTCTCATGCGTGGAATCTATGTCTTTGGTTGCCCGTTCGGGAGGTTCAATCTCCGAATCGCTTTCGATGTAAGCAAGTTCCTCACTAACTCCAATTGCTCTGTGTCTTGATCTGTGAAGCTGTTTAGATCAACTATTCAGACTCTTTCTTAGAATTTGGGTATCAGGGCCCTGAGGGTTCATTGAGGGATAGTAAAGATCGTAATACGCTATGAATTCCTTTTCATATGACTTCTCATATACAGCCTCACCACTGGCATCAGCGAAATCCCATTCACCAAATAGATTCAGTTTGCAATATGGATTCAAGCAAGTGCCAATGCCGAACAAAAGACCTCAAGGGCTTTCTGTTTTACCATAGTAAGCAGCTGCCGTTAATTTGGCCTTCAGTAAACTTTCACCAAGATCAACCTTCCGTTGCATTCACTTCCGTTCCAACTTTGCAATTTGCATTTCAAAATAATCCATGATCTCTTGATACACCTGAAAAACCATATGAATTGTAGCCCCAACTGTATTTGACATCCACAATGTCGAAAACCGTATGGGCTGAAGTAATTCCACGATAAATTCAACTTGCTCCCACTCTTCTGGGGTTGACCAGACAGGCGAAAACTCATCATAGGTTTGTAACCAGTCCTTTGCGAATTCTCGTAGCGGCACAGATCTCTCCAACATATCTAGACTTGAGTTCAATCTTGTTGTGACATTATAGAGGAGTGTGGTTAGGATCTTGACCCTATCATTCTGTATTTGAATATAGTGTTGCCGTCGCTGAGGTAAAGCTCCAATTGAAATACTCGTTTTCCGATCCTAGTGCACATACAACTTGAAAAAGAATTTTATCTCTGAATAACGATATCTCATCGAAGAATGATGGAAGTATGAATCTGTGCGTATGCATTTGTGCAGATGAATTGGCATGTATGTCCTAGGTATAAACGTCGGGATCGGGCAGTAAGGAAATTATCCTTTCTATTGTCTTGTGAAAGCCATTATCTAATCTTGTAACCTTCTGGATATAAACCGCCTTAAAGCCCAATGGCATATGACTATCCCTCAATTTGACCTTGGTTGAACTCATAAATGCGCGAAGAATATGCGGAATAACATGAATCAGACAATGAATATGATTTTCAAATTGAGACCATTCAACTAATGATGAACTCCAGGCTTCGTTCAAGGCTTCTGCAAGCTTTCGGTTATTACCTGCACTATCGATAGTAAAACCAAGGATTCTATCCTGAATGCTGTATTTGACTAGAACCGCATCAATTATCCCTGGCATATTAGCCCCAGTATGAGACCCCTTTATCTCCTGAAACCCGATCTGGAATTCCTCCATCCGCCAGCTATTAGAGATTCAATAAGCCACAATTGCCAGAAACACAAGCTTGGTTGGCAAACTTCAGGTATCGGCAGCAAGAGAAATCTCTCCCGCTGAGGGTACACCTATTTGAATATTGTCAACTGTAGAGTCGCCAAGCCATTTCAAATGTCTTGTCAATATTTTCCGGCAGGGGATTTCAAGGACAGAATAAAGATACTTCAAGGCGTGAAGAAAGGCAAGGCTGTTTGAACAATTAAAATAGAGAATGGTTGCAGGGAAAGCCTGAGGAAAGTATTCTTAAAAATTGGGTTAATTGAATCCGACAGGTGTGGCAAGATCGATAATGCTACGTCCATTCTCCGCTTCAGTACCTCTTTGCACGAGCTTAAAAACATCTCTACCTCCTGACTTCGAGCCTGAGCATCAAATCCATTAAACTTTCTAGATTTTTGACAAGCACAGGATCTGTTGTGGTCATGCATCGAGCTAGTACCTGTGCCACTCAAATGAGCTAGAACCGTTCTGCACATAATGCACATTACTCGGGGTGTGCCGATAACACGACCTAAACGCATAGGACATTTTTGAAAGTATTTCCACATCTCTGCTTCTTGAAGATCAGAGTTCTATATTATCTTCTTCTTTGCAGGATATTTTGCAGTATATGGTATATATCCTGGTGTCTCTTCCCACCACTGCATCCAACTCTGATGATATTCTTGGGCATAGAGATAAAAGTTTCCAAATATCTTAAATGGATTTTCGTCGGCTGCTGGCAAAGGGGCGGCTGCCAGATGGAGCATATACTGAGGTAGATCTTGATTTCCAGAGTGTAGTAAGAGTGAATCGGAGTTCAAGTCAAGTGTCTTGTTTAACTTGAAAAGGGTACTTGAGCTACAGCAATCAGTGTCTTGGAGTTGGTGTTAATAGGCCTTCGCTCCCGTATGGACTAGATTTGACAGAGAATGGGGATAAAGATGGAGACGGTTCGCATGCAGGGCTTTCGTGAAATCGCAGAAAGGATGTACGGCTTCTTACACCATTGGTGTAGTACCTCCGTTGGCTGCCGGTCATTGAAAATTCTGCTTGTGAGAACATTCAGTGGAGGCAATTTTGACTATTCGTGTAGTAGAGTTCTTTAGAGTGGGACACATACTTTTTTATAAAAGAACTACCAAAGTAGGCATTTGAACGAAGAATATAAGAAGCTGGCCTAGTTGTTATACCTAGCACTCCTGATGGCATGTATTCTGTGATTCAATTATTTTAAATGCAGATTTACTTTTAAGTATTGGTATCTCTTCTTTGAATTATGCGTATGATTTTTGTGTGTAAGAATTGTGCGTATGAATATTTGTGCGTACGGTTGTGCATAGTTGCATATGATTTATGTTTTCTGTATACCAGTTCACCACCGCCCAGCTCGGTAGGAGATACATTAATTGAGAATCCTGGTATGTGCTAGTGTATGAGCTGTGCTTTGGACCTATGGCCATTCAAATCCAGTATACGGTCAGTATACCTTGTTAATCAGCAATAAGGTGTAACCAAATTTGAACCTTTATCTAAGTTGACTAATACCAATAGAGCGCTCTCATAGAACGCCATTGCCCCTACATAGCAGCTAAATCTTCTAATTGAACTAGTAACTACAGGTACTAGATTCCCAGAAGCTGTTTGAAAGATTGAAAGCTGCTTGAAGGGGAGGAACTGAGTGATGGAATATGACGTAGCAGCCTGGCCTCTCAATGCCCTTTGCAGTGATGAAAGGTGATTCCTAATTATAACCCTTTTATGTAAGTCGCGCATTGTCTAACATAATTATCCTCCCCTAACCACGCTCCTAAAACTATCACACCAAGCCTATTAACAATGCTATCTACTTTTCAGGCTTTCTCTATTTACAGCTAAGGCAATGGCAACTATGTCAATTGCCGAAGTTCCAATAGAGGACTTTCAAACCTGGACATTTGGCCCTGACGAATCTATCACCCTTTACACTATTTCCTTTGGCAGAATGAAGGCCGGCTTCTTCTTTTGTGAGCCTTTTCTGCATTTTGTCTGAGTCAAGGCTTAGATGCATGCCCCCTACTAGCACTGTTCACTTAAGTAGGCAAATGGTGGGAAGGCAGTAAAATTAGTTAAAGGCGGGCGCATTGCAGGAATGTTGGAACTTGGGACACGTGTATCCCAGACTATCTTACAGGCATTGGAGTTAGAGTACGAGATTAAGGGTTGGGTCTCAAGCTTACATATCTTTCAGCAGGGTGATTCAGGCCGTTGTGTGATAAAGGGAAAAATAACCTGGTGCTTAATTCCGGACTCAGATTCTTAATGATAGCTTCAGCATCGTCACTTTTCGGCCTTTCCACAAGGGAGATGCCATTTGATTCTATTCTATCAAACATTTAATAAATTGGCTCAAATTATAAGTGGCTGCACTTGATCAAATCGTTTTATAGTATTTCCCTACCACCAAACCTGTTGGTTCTAATACCATAGCACTATCTGTCTACCTCTCTACATATCTGTCATTGAGTCATATCATGGACACAATTAAGAACACTATATTCATCGGAGGAACTATACAGGGTATCAGTGACCTGGATATCCTTCCACTCCCCATGCTTCGTGCAACAGCGAATGCTCCAGCCGACTATAGCTTCTTTGAAGCCAAGGCCATTCCCCAATGCTCTCTAGACAACTACAGTGACCTGGAACCAACCTTGATTTCACATCCTGATCTCTACTCTCTTTCCTGGGGTCACAAAGTGATACGCTTCTTCTGTAAGTCAAATACTCAGCAATATTGACGCTTTCCTTATACAACTAGCGGGCAGACATGATGGATTTTGCCAAGGCTGGAATACACAATCCAGTTTTGGGTCAGATGTATTGGTTGAGAGTCAAGATACATGAGGTCAAGTGGGAAAACGTGGAGCTGCAGACAAAGCAGATGGTGTCTGGGGTTTTGGAATGTTATGATGTAGAATACGAAGGGATCCTTGCTTCCATAGGGGCAGGAATTTATAGATATGCAACCGGGCATTTAATGAAAATAATGCGTAGTAGTAATACGAGTTGAAGTGGTATTATAGGTCTAGTGCATTGTGAGATTGTGGATTCTGATTCTGATTCTGAGATTGAAGCCTACTTTGTAAACTGTTGAGATTTGCTTCTCTAAAGAAATATACCTGGTTGTTTTCTCACATATTTGGGTTTAAATTCCAATTAAACATAACAAGTACAAGTCTTTAGACGTATGGTCTTGGGGGTATGTTTTCAGGGCATGACTGTGGGTGTGAAGTCGTACCTTGCCATATGGGGGGACATAATACAAATAGTCTCAGTGTAAAGTGGTCGATTTACCGCAACCGAACAGGTTTTAGTATAAAGAAATTTACAAGATTTGAAGACACTTATAGAAGTGTGATGGATTATCGATATTAGGGAAAGCATGGCAAGTGTATATCTTGGGCATCCTGCTTTGAGCGTATGCCTCTGGGCGTGTGCTCGGGGCGTAAGCTTTGGGCATATACTTTTGGAGCACAGCTTGGGGTGTACGTTTGGGCGTATGGCTTTGGGAGTATGCTTTGGGCGTATGCTTTGGGCGTGTGGCTTTGACCATATCGATTTGGGCGTATAGATTTTGGCCAAAGCAACTACTGCGATATATATCATGAGCAATGTTAATTTAGCCCAGGGCTTATTATTGTGAAAGATTGTTTCTAGCTTCTGGACTACTAACCTATTATTCCGCAAAGAGCAATCCAGTTCACTAAATCTTAGTACCCAAAAAATGCGGAAATCCGTTTAGAAGCTAGAGCCCATAACAAAAGCGATTAAATTGTAAAGGAGGGTCAACTCTGGAAATTCAGGGCATAAAAAGAACAAGAAAAATGTAGAATGTGAAGCAAAAATACAAATAAGTGAAAGTAGCCAGTGACTTGTCAGACATGAGAGAAAAATATATAGGCCAACTATGCATCAAAAGCAAGGAAATCATGATCGGGATACATGCAGAGGTGGGGCAAGGTAAGAAGGGGACAAAGATAACCAGAGCAAGGAATATAAAACTTGAGCGCTGGAGTAGGGAAGGAAACCAGGAGATGAGAGGAGCATAAATAGGAGGAAGTAGAAACTCTTAATCCTTGGGCACCTTTTTCATACTGTGAGGGAATTGCTGGAGAGACATGTTGAGGAGAGCGTGTCTATCCATCTTGCGATCAATTCTATCCATCTCTTCAAAGTCAATTCCATGTCCCTCGGCGGCTTCCCTAGCGGCCGCCTTTAGATCAATGATAAGAGGAGCATTGCCAGTAAATCAGAGCTATCTCATGGTGACTATGTGTTGAATGCTACCCGGTTGATCTTCCGGGCTTGTGAAGAAATCCTTGGGGGTTATAGCCCGCCCAAGCAGCCTCTCTCCAATCTCTAGAGTGCTGGCACGGAAACAGGTTTCTGCCACCTCACTTTAAGGCCAACTGGAGGAAGATGCTGAGTCAGGACAATCGGGATCCTGCCTCGTTCTTCCCGACCCTGAGCCAGAGGTTTCCCCTGCCTCTATCATATCAACGTCCCCACTGTGGGAGCTGCTAAGTATATGAGGAGATCTCCTGTGCTGTTCCGCTGCCTCCACCAGGTACTCGTTGTCGTTCTCGTCGCCGTCATCCTGTTTCTCATCCTCGTTGGTCTCTTCTTCCCCATGGATTTCATCTGAATCATCCGAGCCATTGCTATTCCCCTCATCAGATATGTACAAGTCGATGAAATCGACATCTTGTTCCTCTTCGTCCTCCTCCGACTCTTTGTATACCTCTCCATTGGGCAAAGGCCACTTAACTGGCATTACTAAGGCAATTAAAGGTCTACCCTTGTCGTTGAGCACATCCTCTTGGACCGTCATATCCAAATCCCCATCCATATCATCCACGATCAACCTGAATTCAGAAGTATGGTCTTATCCTCCGGTAGGAATCGAGCGATCTGTTTGGGCTAAATAGGTCTGAATATTAGGAATAGCATACTAAGCTGACTAGAGAGAGTTTAAAAATTACTTACTTGGTTGTGGATTATTATCGCCAGAGTTTGGCCTGTCTATTCTAATCTTAAACCTGGTTGGCCCCGAGATAGGCTCCCTCGTGCTACCACTTACTAATGTAGCAGCTCTCGCCAACCCCAAAGCTGGTCTACAACTTGTACCGACCGAAGAGCCCTGGGCTCCACGCATTGTGAAGGAATGGCTGCGCCCCTGACGAGTTAGAGGGTTGGGGGAAGCAGTTGAAGGTAAAGGAAGAAGATGGGGCTGGACAGAGGCAATCGACAAACTTCTCGATCGGTTACTTACAGGATCTGGGAGGGGCTTCATTCGAGCCACAGGCCGCAATTTTGGCGACCGATTCACGGATAGAGGTGGTGAATTAGGCGGAGGATCAATTTCGATCAGAATTGGCAGGTTCACGAGTGGGGAGCCATTCTCACTGAACTGGTTTGGATAGTATCGCCACCAATCCGCCCAGATTACCTGATGCTCCTGCTCTTAGACCGCGTTCTCTTCCCCAATCATCTCCTGATTCACCTCGGCATTGGTCTCTTCGTTCAGCGCCTGGTACTCATCATATCTTCTCTCGAAATAATGGCATTGTTTTAGCTGATTTCCTAGGTTAGCCCATGCACTTCCGCATGCATTTTGGAAAGGGTTGAAGCTCGTCCTATGTTTATTCCAGCAGATCATTTAAGGATTTACTCTGCGGCCTAAAGCGCCTGCCGGAAGGCATCTCCACTTCTAAGCGGAAGGGATTTCTGAGGGAAATAGGTATTCTATTTAGCGCAGTTAGTTTGTACGTATGATTTTGGGCGTATGATTTGGAGGAAATGTAGGGGCAACTCAGGAATGGCAAATGCAAAGATGAGGACAAACATACTCTTGGTTCTTGTGTGATAGCTTATATGCACTGTAGCTTTTATCCTAGGCTCTATCCGGTCTGGTCAATAACATGGGGGAGGTAGCTAGAGTGGGACAGGTATGCGAGAGGAGCTTATAGGAACACCAGCAGGACAAGAGAAATAGATGTTTCTTCTTCTTTCCTTTTATTTTAATGGCTGAGTTTGTTTCGCTAATGTGTGAGGAGGAGGAAGTACGATTAGGGTAGAAGAGCAGAGTGGCTTCTATGTTGTGTTGATTGAAGGAGCGGCGAGAGGAAGAAGATGAGTGGGTGGTGAGAAACAAGGGGGAGTTGGGCCTCTCTTAAAAGCAAAAATTGGGTCTAGGTTAACCTCTTGAAAACATCATCATGGTCAACCTGAAGTAACACGTCAAGCTCTTCCCTACAACACAAGGCGAACAATGAGGCCTAGCAAGCAACTGGTGAGTATGAATGACTCCCTGATTCAAGTCCACTGCTGACTGTCCCCCTGGTCATAGAAAACATATCATGAAAGCAAAATGTGTGTTTGGTGATCTCACACAAGAGGTTTCGCATACTATAGGTTGTTTGGTGGTGGTAAGTGTACACTTGATACCGGAACCGGGAATGTATAATATCCGGGAACATATACTACCTTTCGTACGCAATTTTCAAGGAATTGGTATAAGAAAGGAATTGTACAAGATGTGTTTCCGTAGACTTTGGGTTAGAGTCTTACTTGACTTTGATCATTCTACAATTCAAGGGTACATATATACCTACTCTCCATTAACCTTACCTCTTGTGTACATATTGACTAGATATCCTGAATCAATCTACAGGGGGTCCTTGAACTATATGACGAGGTGCCTTGAAAGGTACCAGTCATGAAATTGCTCACTCTCCCTATTCCAATTAGTAAACAATATCTCTCTACCTCCCTCTCCCCCAACACATATCCTCCTCTTAGCAAGTCCTAATCTCACGACTCAGCTACTAGGGAAGCAATAGTTCTTTACCAATAAGTACAAATACTGATACACACAAATCCATATACACACAAATCCGGATACGTACAAATCTACATTCGCATAGTTACGAGCTCAGTCCCCTCCAATCTTTCTCTGTCAAACTCGCAAAAGCAAACACATTCTCTCATATTTCTGGTTAACCTCCTTCCTTCTCTTCACATGCTTTTTCATCACACAAACAAAAAAACCCAGCTCAATGCCTCCCAAGCGTTACACAAATCAGAGTATCTTGGGCAGCAAAGGTGATCGCAATTGGGAGGCCCCAACTAGGTATATTGGTCGGAAGAGAGTGGGGAGAGATGTTCATCGGGTAGAGCTGCTGGCGCGATATCCTTGTGGCAGGGACACAAAGGCGGAGATTGGAAAGTACCGTCGAGATGGGGGATACCTTATCCCTAAGGCCTCCTTCTATTGTCTTTGCCAAGATATTGTCGCCTGTTTGAAACGGGAGCAACAATTCCACTGGCAGAGGTCTGCCGTTGAATGCCTTCAGGTTGCGGCGGAGGAGACCTTGGTCATGACAATGACAGGTAAATTGAATTCCTATCCTAACATAATTATCTAACTTATTAATTAATTACATATAGTTGGTGCATTGGGTGCGGCACATGCTGGTCGCGGTACCTTTATGGTTCAGGACCTTAGGCTAGTTGACGATATCATGCACGTCATTGCTGGAATAGCTGATTGGGCTACCCTAGAAGAGAATAGACGCAATGAGGATCAGGATGACGGCTCACCACCCCCCCCC